>JAMJFZ010000597.1:4880000-4925000 GCA_026225945.1 Cricetomys ansorgei | reverse complement strand
CATAAAAAGAAAGAAAGAAAAGAAAGAGAAAGAGAGAGGGGGAAAAGGAGAGAGAGAGAAAGCAGGACCTGCCAGGGTCATAGTGTAAAATGAAAGTTCAGAGCTACAACTCCAACTCAAAGTTTTACAAACTATTTAAGCTTGAAAACCATAAACATTTTGTGTCAACATAAACAAAAGTTAGTCATAATTTTTAACCAATCAGAAACTTACTAACAATCACGATCAGCGTCACCATAACCCAGAGATGACACATCTCAGTTCCCAAAAGAAGTATCCAACAATCATTTTGCTTTGGCTTTACTGATAGGCTCTGAAGGCTAGAGGCTTTTCTCATTTTCCTGGAAACATGAACCTTGTCTCTGTTTTAAAATGGATTTTGCGGTTTAAGATGGTGTTAGTTCTGCCATTTCATACCACTTCAGAGGAACATTTAATCTTCTAATCCAACAGCATAGCTGCTCTAGCAAAGGACTACTTTGGAAGGCCTGTGTGATAGACATTTGATCTCTGATCTGGCAGCATGGCTGTCTAGTGTAGAAGGAATGTTAGGCATATGGCTTTAATCCGAATGTAGGACACACCTTTAATCCCAGCTCAGAATAAAGTAATGGTACACGCCTTTAATCCCAACTCTCAGGATATAAAAAGAGGCTCTCAGGTCACAAGAGTGGGAGTTAGTTCAGAGAAAGAAGAGCTCAGAGAGTAGAAGCAGAGTGTAGAAGCAAGGTAGAAGCAGAAAGCAGAGTTCAGAGAGACAAGCAAGGAAGAAGCAGAAGCAGAGAACTCAAAGAGAGAAGCAAGAGAGTTCAGTCAGGCAATTTGAGTTCAGTCAGCTCACAGAAAATGAGAAGAGCAGAGCCAGTCCAGAATAACCTAAGAGAGAAAGCAGAAAGTCAGAAGCAGATTATTTACAATTTACAGTTTGAAGTTCAGAAGACTACTGGTCAGAGTGAGCTCAGTCAGCAGTAAGTCTTGGAGGATGAAACATTCTAGGTTCAGGTTTGGAGTTAGACTGTATGGAGGCTGAAACCCTCTAGGACTGGGCATTGAATTAGCAAAGAATAAACTGTCACCTGCCATAAACCCACGATAATAATTAAATAAATCTATGACCACATCAATGCCTACAGCTAGGAAATAGACCTACAACTGATGAATGGACAACAAAAATGTGGTACATATACACTACAAAATACTATTCAGCTGTAAAGAAAAATGAAATCATGAACTTCACAGATAAATACATAGAACTAGAAAAGATCACACTGAGTGAAGTAACCCAGATACAGAAAGACAAATGTCACATGTTCTCTCTCATTGCAGGCTTCTAGCTCCAAATCTCCAAAAGGGATGTACATACACATCTTGGAGCAATGGCAGAAAACAGGAAAGTAGAACAGGACCATTGTTGGGGTAGGATGGTTGGGGAGCTATAGAAAGGGGAATTAGCAGGGTATAAGTGATCTCATCAAGGAAATGGGAAGAAGGTCTCTTTAGGGAGGAAAAGGAAGGTACATGCAAAAAAAAGAGGGAGGATTTAAAATAACAATAAGGATGTCTGAAAAAGTTGTAAGAAGTCATACTGTAAACTGTTTATCTAAAAAATCTATGGTATGTGTAATTTTGTGCATAAATATACATATATAGTTTAAATGAACTTTTCTTATCAAGGATAACAATGCTCCCTCCAAGAGTCAAAGATCACATAACGAAAACCCTAAGACCAGGTATGAGAAGCCCTCTTTGAGTTGTTGGTCAGGGATGTCCAAGAGACTCTCAAAACATAGCCTATTGCTTTTGGTTGCCCACCCCCAAAGAAGGAAGAGAAGTCACTATATTGCTGAAGATACCATATACTTTAGACCCAGAACCCAGAGCCCCTGAGCTGACATTGACCTGAATGCCTCCTCCTTGAGAACTAGCTTTCATGGTAAGAGAAGGTACTATGCAAGCTTCCAAAGGAGGGAAGAGACCAACAGTCCTACTTAGCTATGACAACTATGAACCACAACAATGACCAAAAAGGCAGGATAACCTCAAGGATGCAGTAGTGGCACACATACCTTGGCAACCAACAATTCTTTTAAATTTTTTAAAAATTTAAATTAAAAAATTTTAAATTTAAATTTAAACTTTAAAAAAATTTAAAAAATAAATACCACCCAGTGCTGTAACATGAACCTTAAAGATCCTGGCATCCTACACTAGCAGCTTTAGACACAAAGAGAGCTGTATTTTGCCGCTGCCATTTCATGCCAAGAGAGCAAAGGAATCTACAGCCAACTGTTAACTCAAAACAAAGTGGGGTACAAGATAAGGTGAAGTGGCTTCTAGAAACTCAAATAGGTAAGGGAACACAGTTGCTTCTCAGAAGCTTCCAGAAGGAAAGCAAACCCGCCCTCCCCTGCCATTGGCACCTTGATTTTAAGAGTCTGACCTCTAGTATTGCAACACAATAAATGTATGAATTCTTAGAGAAAGTATTTATTTTATTATTTATGTATGTGTGTCTCTGTATGTCGACAAAGGCCAGAGAGGACATCAGATCATCTCTAACTGAAGTTATTTAAATTGCTGTGAGCAGACAGCCTAAGATGGGTGCTAGGAACCAAACTCAAGTCCTCTGAAAGAGCAGCAAGGTCTCATAACCACTAAGCCATCTCTCCAGCCCTTAAACTTGTGTTTAATCATGGTTATTTGATATGGAAGCAGCAGCAGTGTGGAGCATGGATATCAGCATCCTAAGAGTAGGTGCGGAGTGAGACTGTAACTCATTACTATTCATTGTACAACTCAAATTCATGCCCAGCTTTGGTTCCCTGTTTGCATTTACTCTTTCCAAGAGCAAGCGTTTGTTTGAGTTGGTTTGTTGATCTCCAGAGCAGCATATTCTTACTGAATAGAGTATTGCTCTGATGGGCCTCACACCGATATGCCTTAGTCAGAGATGGCTTCCACTGGGGCCAATACAAAGGGCCATGTCCAATCACCTGAGTTCAGGAAGGGCTGTCAAGTCAGCAAAATCTATGGAGGTTTGAGCCATTTGGATGAGTCGCTTGAGGTGACTCTACAGCCACTAGTGTTTAACAAGGAGAGAAGTTGAGGAAACAAACTTAAGGTTTTAAGGGCAGAAAGATGCCTACCCAGGCCTCCTCACACCCGTGTTGATGCTGAGATACTGAGCCTGACCTACTGGAGGCATCAGAGCTAAAGCGTCATGGTTCCTTTTTCAGGGTCCTTTCCCTGTAGCTCTCACAGTGTCTGTTAATCTTATGGCTGTAGCTCAAAGCAACCCTTCCTCTACCATCTCCTTCTCTCCCCTTGGCCACAAAGATCGTCTTGGAAAAGGATGAAGCCTGTTTGTTTTCTGTGAGAAGCACCTTCACATTGAAGGCATGAAGGGGGATGTCCTGTGTGGAAAGCAGGATGGATGGATGGATGGATGGATGGGTAAACCCAAGGCGTTGACATCACTGCATTCGGGACTGGAAAAGCTCAAATAGTCAGGAGTGTAGACGCACAGCATTCAGTGTTTGGTAAGTGTTGACAGATTCCCAGAACCAGGTCTCTGGGCCCTCTGGAGCCTGACCTCATTTGAAACTGCTGAAAGATGCATGCAATACGCCCAGTCTGAGGACCGCTTGACAAGTCTTAACCACTTGCCCACCCATGGAGTTTTGTTTTTTTATTATTATTACTACAGTTACATTTTTGGTATTTGTTTTCCTCTGATAATATACTATCTTTAAAAACGAAAAAAAAAAAAAAAAAGCAGCTGAGCTTCCAAAGCTAGATTCTGTGGACATAAAGTGTTGTTTTTCAGTAGCAGTTGTTAAAAAGATGTGTGTGTGTGTGTGTGTGTGTGTGTGTGTGTGTGTGTGTGTATGTGCACGCATGCGTGTGCGAGCCTGTGTGTATTAGAGTACCAGAGAAAGCTGTCAAGGGTCCTGCTCTAACACTCTCTGCTTTTATTTCCTTAAAATAGAGTCTCTCACTGAACCAGAAGCTGGGTTGGAGCCAGCAAACTCCATAGATCTTCTTGTCTACACGTTCATACGGTGTGTATGCAGCCGTGCCTGGCTTTCTATGTGAATATTGGGGTTTCGAACCCAAACCTTCACACTCGTGTAGCAAGTGTTCTGACTCATTTAGCAGTCTCCCCAGCCCAGGTAAGGATTTCCTGTTTGTTTTTGAGATGGCCTTACATTTTCCAGGCTGGCCTTAAACTCATTTTATAGCAGAGGATGACCCTGAACTTCTGATATTCCTGCTTCCAGCTCCCTGACGCTGGGATTCCAAGTGTGCACGACCAAGCCCAGTTCATGCAGAACTGGAGATCAAACAGGGCTTTGTTATGCTAGGCAAGCACTCTACAGCTGAACTATATCCCAGACCCACCTTATTTTCTCTCCCCCACACCTAGAACAAAGGTTGATTATTGTTGTAGTTTTACTCATTTTAAAAATTTACTTGCAGTGCTCTTAAAACAGTTCCATCAGCTTTCTTAGCTTGAATCTTCATTCGGGCTTCCCAGCCTTCATCATTAAGATTAAAACTTTTAAAAAAATTCTTTAATTTAAACATTGTTTGAAATGACTGTACACATACATCCCATGATCACTTTAATAAACATTAACTACATATTGAACTTCATATACCTAAACGATAAACATTTAGTTATGTATACATGGGCGTGTGTGCCGTTGTTACTGTTGTAGTTTTATTCTAGAGGGCAAAGTTGATTTGCCAAAGCTCATTTTGTCAGAAAAACATAATTGGTAAGTTGGTTCCTGGGATATATTTATTTAGTCCTTGTAGATGGTCCTTTGGAGCAAGGCTGTGGCTAATTGTCACTTCTCAACTAAGAAAGACAGACAGCGTGAGGGAGATTGCTCAGTGGCTAAAGCTCTTGCCACACAAGCAAGAGAACAGTTCAGATGCCCAGGTCTGCTTAAATGCTGAGTGAGTGAGGTGGGTCCCTGTTAATTCCAGCCTCTGAAAAGAGAAACAAGGTTCCCAGTGAAAGCTGGCTAGGGAGACTAGCCCTATCAATGAGCTCTGGATTTGACTGAGAGACTGCAACTCAATGAATAAGCTGGAAAAGCAATGGAGTAAAGCTCCCAACATCAACTTTGGGTCTCCACACAAACTCTCATAGACATGTGTGCACCTGCACACACATGCGCTCCCACACAGGTATGAATACTCATATATACCTGTGCACAGCATACATATATACACCTGCAAAGGAGGAAAACAAAATAAATGAAAAGAAAAATGACACATAGTTCTGTGCATGAGCCCTCCTCCAGTGACATCTGATGGCCTCGTGCTGTCAAGCTCTCCTGTGATGATCCCCCTGGGATCCAGGCTCTAGAGAGACCAGTAAAATGCCTGCAATAGGTTTGACAAACCTCAGCACCCAAGTATGAAAGGAGACAAAGCCGGGCTCTCTAGGTGTCTCTGTCTCTATGGAGACCACTTTTCCAACCCTTGTTTGATGCATGCACCTGCCAACAGTATCTCAGAGAAAGGGGAATAAATTCCCAGGCTGTGACAGTGCCTGGGATTTTGTGGGAAAGCCCGGTGCTGTCAACTCACGCCCTGGCTCTGACCCTCCAACTGAGGACAGCCTTGCGATGTGACCACTCTTCTAAACTGGGGACAGCGTGACAAAAGGAGTTCCCAGCAGTGTGATCTGGACATATGATGCCACGTCACACAAGACTGGGAAGTTTCTCAGTCGGCCTCAGAGCCCTCACCACCTCTGAGAAGCTTAGCTGGACCCCCTACGGTCTGGTTCTCTGGAGCTGTGCAGACACTGAAAAGGGCTCAGATAACTAAGGAGTAATGGCTTGTCACAGTGTGGTGGGACCCACTTACCCATCTCCCCAACTGTATCTCTTCAAGATTCAGAGCAATGGAGCACTCATGATGGAAGGAAAGTTAACCGATGAAGTGGTGCCTGGAGCAGAGGGCCCTGCTGTAGAAGTTTATTTTTGTGTATATTTAAAATGGTTGTTTTGTGCACTGTTGGGAAAAGGGCTGCCTAGGCCTTGGCATTTGTATTGTCTGCAGGTGTTGGCTTTCTGTAAAAGATGTTTGATTGTCCATGGTTTTCATGTGCTATCAATAGAACATCTGAGGAGCTTAGATACCAATAAAAACCCCTGAGATGAGACGCTCAGGGTTCCACTCTCCTGCATGGTGCTTGCCATGATAGTGGTTCCCTCTGCCGTGGTCTGGCAGGGTTTGCACCTATGAATATGTCACCGTGTCTTCCTTGATGAGCTGCCACAACAGCGTTCTGCTACAGGGCCCCACCAGTTTCCCCTTACACAAGAAGGTGTCCTCTCTCAAGGACCCCATGGCTCCCAGACTTCAGGGGCTCCCTACCTGGTGGAAGAGCTACTGCCTTTAGACATTCTCCGTGGGAGGCTCAGGCCCCACACTGGAGGCTGGGCCTTTAGCTTCCGGTCCCACCTCTCAGCTGGAGCAGCACAGGGCGACTGTGCTTCACTCAGCATTTTGAAGATCCTTGTGAAAACTGCACGTTTTTCTCAGGAACCACCCACCACCACCAAACTAAAATAAGTGGCGTGTTTCAATTTCTAGCCTTTCAATGTTTATACTATGCGTGATTATCTCTTATGAATCAGAAACTCTGGTAGTTACAGACAGCTTTGATAAATAAGACGATGCAGATAAATTTGTTAGCATCCGCAAATCAGAGCGAATACTAGATAAGAGTTTTCTCTGAAGCATTACCTGAAAGGGGGAATAACAAAAATGATGTCTGGAGTGATGGGAAGGCTGGGAAGAGAGAAGCGGGAACAGCAGGGCGGGAGTGGGGACACAAGAAAGGCTGCCGGAGAAGAATCTGTCAGAGTGAAGAGCCACGTACTGCCATGGGACAAACTCAGCAGCGTGTGGAAGAGAATTTAGGGCCATGACCTATCACGGCCCTCAACCAAGTCTCTTTCCTTACCTATTTTATTTTCCTGATTCTCATGGCTAGGGTGACATATCAGGCCCATCCTGGGGGAGGGGCTGAGGAATTCCCAACCCTTACATGTTTTTCAGGGCTCTGGAAGTTGGGGTGAGATCACAGGACAGGGCTTCTCTGATGGATGACGCCCAAGTCAGTGACCTGAAACGGCACGCAGGCACTACTGCTGGCCGGATTCTTCCAGGAGCGCCTCTGGAGTGATGATGGAGGTGTGGTGTTGGTTGGGATCCACATCTGTGGAGTGATGGAGGGTGTGGGGCTGCACAGGCGGAGGAACTGAATTGCAGTGCAAGGTCAGCAAAGGCCCAGATGGCCTAAGGAACCTTGGGAGCTGGGATGGTGCTGTAGAGATGCCTTGGAGTGGCCTGAGGACCAGAGCCCTTTAATCCCTTGCATTGACTTAACATCAGATGCACAGGCCCCTGAGATGGATCCAGAAGGTTTCTAAGTGTCCAGCTCCATCCCACAGTTCCCCACTTCTCCTAAGAGGTAGTCACTCTTTCCTGTCAGCTTTCCCTCCCTAGTATCCCTTCATCCATCCCTTGCTGCCTGACAGCTTCTGTACTGGCAGAGGAAGGCTGCCGATTCTAAACAGGTGTGCTCAGCTTTGGCAGTGAGTGGCAGGGCTAATCTAGCCCTATAAAAACACACAGGATGTATCCCGAGTGGGTCGGATATCGCCGACTCTTTTGCAAGACTAGAGTTGGAAGCTCTTTGGGTGCTAAAATCAAGTATGCTGTCATAAGTCCTACGCTCTGTCCACAAGACAGAACGAAGCTATGGCTTTTCTTAGGGTTGGTTCAGGGGTAAGCTGCCCTTTCTCTGTTTAAAGAAGTAGACAAGTTAGTGCTGTAAGGGAAAAAGAAATCTTCCTGTGAAAAATACCAATTCCAGGCTGAAGAGATGGCACAGTGGTTAATATCCTAGCTCTCACATAGAGCCGCTCACATCCAGGGCATCCAGCTGTCTCTTCTGGCTTCTGAAGACACCTGCACTCATGTGCCCATGTACACACACATATGTAAAATTCTAAAATAAAAATTCTCATATATTATATACTAAGGGCATCTGTTGAGATACATCTCTCACTCAGCAACTGAAAGACTCTGGCTCAAAACTTTGAGGGAAGGGACAAGTTAAAGCCAAAACTACTGTGGTTGGGCTCCTGGTACTTTAATGAGGGAGAAAGCCCACGTAGGGTCTGCCTTGGGAAGGGGTCCACAGAGTGGGAGATAGCCCTTGTGATCCATCCTTCCTCGTGCTCTTACCCTTGTCTAATCCCCTCCCCCCATGGAGTGGGCTTAGATGAACAGTGATGCTATTGATTATAATATCGGATCACAAGAGCACTCTGCTTCCATCTCACTGACCCTAAAGGAAGCCAGGTGCCATGCTGGGAGCTATACCATGGAAAGATGCAGATGGCAGGCAACTGAGGGGACCCACAACAGCAACCCAGCGGGTAGCCCAGACTACCAGTCATGGGGAACTGAACTCACAACTAAGTGGTCTTAGAAGTGAGTCCTGCCCTGTTGGGGCCACCAGATGAGTCTCCAGCCAACACAGGGGCTTCTTTCACATATTTTATCTTGACCTTTGAGTTCATCCTGTGAGGTGGATGGCAGCACTTCTGCTGTGTAGACTAAAATGACTAACACTTGCTAAATATCACATGACGAATGAATGGAAGAGTTGAGATTTACATCCAGAACTGACAGAGACTGAGGCCCACGCTTTGTAGATAAAGGTGAGGCAGAAGTTAATTTTTAGTTATGCTTAAAATGGTTGTCTTGTGCAATGTTGGATGAAGGACTGCCTAGGCCTTAGCATTTGTATTGTCTGCAGGTGTTGGCTTTATGTAAAAGATATTTGATTGCTCAGGATCTGCATGTGCTATCAATAGAACACCTGCAGAGCTTAGGTATCGATAAAACCCCCGAGAGGAGACACTCAGATTTACACTGTCCAGGATGGCTCTTGCCATGACAGTGGTTCCCTCTGCTGAGGTCTGGCAGGGTTTACATCTACAAAAATGCCTCTGTATCTTCTTTGCTGAGCTGCCTCAGTAGGTATTCAGCTACATAAAGGCTATGTTTGTTTTGCATATTTCTATTGGAACTTTGTGGACAGTTGTTTCGTTAGCAATAAACGTATGGAGTCAGCTATGAGACTACCAGGCTGAGCCAAACTCCCCCTCTGTAAAGAACTGCTCCATGGACGCCTCAGAAGTTCTACAGAGTCTGCAACACACCCTCAGGACCAAAACCTCCAAGAACAACATGATCTAATGAATAATTTCTTGATAAAATAGCTAAATCTGATGCTAGTAGAGACAAAAGCCCACTTCTAAAAACTTAATTTGTTGTAATCCTCTTAACTAGCCTTGTGAGGAAGACAATGTTATAATTGTCCAATTGACAGAAGGAGAAACTGAGGCATCAGTTTCTGAAAGTCTGGTTCCTCAAGGTCTCCAGAAGAATTTCTCTCCGGGTCCTGTCTGTCTGTTACAAGGCCTAGGTTCCCAGGGCAGCTTGGGTCTCAGCTGGCCTTGGTCCTTCTGGATTCAACTCAGATACCAGAATCTCCATATTCGATTTGCTCCATGAAACTCCTGAATCCCAGTTCCTAATGTGGTTTTTCTGCCTGATTCCACCTTCCCTGGCTCCTGAGAGCCTCACACCTGCACTCCAGCCCTCACCAAGTACCCTGGCCTGCCTCACGATTCAATGCTCAGTGAACCTGAGTCTCTACCCACTGATGCTCTGCTCCTGGGGCAAAGTCAGCCCCAAGGACAATGCTATATTGCAAGACATGTTGCTCAACAAGTCTGGGACAGACTTGTTAAGGCTGAGAATGGATCCTATCCTAGAGATGTTGTCTGAAGACAGATTGCTTCTAGTGAAGGAAAGAAGCAATACAGAGGCAAGAAGAGTGTTGTGGTGCAGATTAAAAGACAGTGCATGCAAAGGAACACGCAGAGCCAGCAGCTTGGACCAAGGATACTACCAGCCACAGTGGGAAGGTAACAGAAGCTATTACAGGCCTCCAGGGCATGGGGAAAAAGCCAGTCTGCTAGGAGCATACCTGAGCTGATAAAGAGATCCCAACATAGAGCTTATGGAATTGCTGAAGCTTTGCAATGATCTAGAGTTGGGACTGTAAGGTGCACGGAGAAGAGGTGTTAGAGTCAACATCAATTCCAAGCTCCTTTCCAAGACCATCATAGAGCAATTAGGAAGACCCTGGGCTACTTGAGGAGGCCATCAGAAAAGCTAAATGCAGTGAGGGATAGAGGGACAGGCCTGAAGTGCTCAAATCAGCATTTCCAAGCAAATCTCATTTCAATTTAGTCTTCCATCTGTGGTGATTATAAAAATATAGTTCCCAAATTGCCTGTAGCATCTCCGGAGTAGGGCCTACAGACAGACACCTGCACGCCAGTGAGCGTTTGGAGTGACATTCTGGGTAGGGGGTGGAGGGTTCCTGGTGGTATGGAGATTGATCATGAAGGAGACAGGAGGGTAGCAGAGACAGAAAATGACTCACTGAACTTTCCAGAGATGGTCACTGACATACCTGAGGCCCCACAGCTTGGGCTGGGTCTAGAACTCCACTCTCCCAAGTCCCTGCTTCAGGGCTATCGTAGTAGAAGTCTCAAGAGTATGTCCTCAAAGGAGGCATTGAATAAAGAGGTCTGTAGTCATGGAAGAGGGAAAATATAAGCAAAGATGCTTAAGATGCTTTGCTTAAAAAATTAAGCAAAAATTAAGTAAAGTGCAGGAAGGAATTATCTCTAAAGGGAAAAAATCTAAAGATTCTTTTCCTTTATTAGCTCAGAGAAAGTAGAAAGAACAAAGACTGTCCTGACAGAAAAGAAGAAATTAACATCCAGCTAATTCCGTCATTCATGACCACACCCCAGCAGCTGAGCTCAATTTTATGTGTATGGGCATTTTCCTTCATGTGTGTATTTGTGTTTTGTGTGTGCCTGGCGCCCACGGGGACCTGAAGGAGGAGTTGGATCCCCTGGAACTGGAGTTAAGGGATAGTTGTGAATCCCGGCTGTGGGTGCTGGGGACAGAAACCAGGTCCTTTGCAACAGCAAGTGCTCTTAACCACTGAGCCATCTCTCTAGCCCTGTTTATCACACCCTTGCAGGTTCAAGAAATAGCGAGAAGCATTACCCATGTTTCAGGTGATGATAGCCTAAAGCCCTCCTTAGCCCTCCCTTTTGCTCCTGGCCCTCAAGTTCTTGCACCTGCTGTTTAGCTTTGCTATTCCCTCTGCCTCTTCTAATTAGATACCTAAGCCTTCCTCTTGGTCCTTGGTTTCTCTGTTTGACTGCCAGCTCCATATTACTTTAGCATCCCCTACTGTCTGGCTCTAGCTGTGTGCGAGGTCCATATGTCCGTATGTGAAACATGCGCGCACACACACACACACACACAACTAGACATTTTGTCTTGAGCCCTATGATGATTATTCCTGGTTGTCAACTTGACACAGCCTAGACTCACCTGAGAAGGGAGTTGCAATGGATTGCCTAGATCTAGTTGGCATGTTTTGGAGGTGTTGGTTGAATTGGTTGATTTTGGGAGGTCAACCCACTGTGGGGAACTGAGCCAAGCAAGCAAGCGATGATGCATGCATTCCTCTCTGCTCTTGGCTGTGAATGTGATGTGACTCTCTGCTTCAAGTTCTTGCCATTTCTTCCCTGCTGTGACCTAGTGTCAGCTAAAAAGCCCTTTCTCTTTCCCCCTGGGTTTCTTTTTGTCAGGGTATTTTGTCATGGCAACAAGAAGACACTAAGACAAACCCCAAGTTCCTGCCTGAAGAACATGAATGAAGTTATGGCAACACGCTTCTCCTGTCTCTTGGGAATTCGAAGCTGTGGGACAAAGACTAATAACCAGAGTCGGCTTCGTTCTAACAAAATAACGAAGGTGGGGTCCAGATGATTCCCAGCTGGGAAGGAAAACGGCTAGCGCCTCATTGTCCTGACCTGTGAGATACAGCCTAAGGGGAGAACGATTTACTTTGACTCAGAATTTCAGAGAGTTCCATCCACAGCCATTTGGCTCTGTGTTTCTGGACCTACTGTGTGGCAGAATGTTATGGCTGTAGAAGAATGTGGCAGAGGACAGCTATTCACATTGTGGTAGACAGAAAGCAGAAAACAAGCTAGAAAGTAGCCAAAGATAGTGTGAGGACCAGTGCCCCCTCATGGTGGGCGGCACTGACCTCACCTTTCCACTTGCTGTCAAGAACTCGCTTTCCCAGAAGCCTCTTGTTTCCCACATTTAATGAGCCAATCCAGTATTCAGATCCTTACCAATCAGAAGAATCCCCTAGCTACCACCTGTTTGATTTAAATGCCCCAAGTGACCAGCTTTCTGGGCCGCCATGTTTTTTTAGTTCGTCAGCCCCTGCATGTCAGTGTGTATCCTATGGGAAATAAACTGTTTTAAAATTGCCACATTTCTCTCAGTGTCTACTTGAGCTATTTCACAGACCCAACATCAGGGAACCAATTCCTGCACCTCCTAAGTTTCCTACAGCCTCCCTCCCCGGCAGATAGCAGCACCTGCTGGGGCACATAAGGCTGAGGAGGACATTTCAGATTAAATTTTATGCTGTTGACTTAAGTCCGGGCCTCTCTGCTGCTTCTTGCTCCAGCTATGGATGCATGGCAGGGGGGAGCAGTGGAGGTGGTGGAGGTGGTGGAGGTGGTGGAGGTGGTGGAGGTGGGGTGGAGGTAACAGTGGTATGTGTGTATGTGTAGAGTCTGGGGAGGCAGGTAGCATAAGAGATGATCACACCAATGCTCCCAGTTTCTCAACTCCACCCATTGTGCTCTTATGGATTGCAAAGAAGAGAGAACTTGTATTTGTCAGGGTGTTTAGGTTGTAAGGGACAAAGTCCAGCTGAAATTAGCAGCGAAATGGGCCTTGTTTTATATTTACCTGCAAGCCCAGAATGAATTTTACTCAGGCATGGCCAGAACCAGGGTCCCATGGACTCTGCCATCCCCTCCCTTTTCTCTCCTCTTGGTGTTTATCTACGGCCTAGATATATTCTAGGTGAAAACTTCCCTTGGCGAGCTCTTCCTGCTGCCTGGGGATCCAGATGCAGAATTCCCAGTTACTTCTCCAGTACCTTGTCTGCCTGCGTGCCACCATGCTCCCTGCCATGATGATGATGGACTTAACCTCTGAAACTGTAAGCAAGCCCCACTTAAATATTTTCTTTTCCCTATTTTATAAGAGTTGGCATGTGTTGTAGAAGTTTATTTTTAGTTGTGTTTAAAATAATTGTTGGGCTTTTTTTGTTTTTGTTTTTTGTTTTGTTTTGTTTTGTTTTTGCACTGTTGGGTGAGGGGCTGCCTAGGTCTTGGGATTTTGAATTGTCTGCAGGTGTTGAATTTATGTGGTGATGTTTGATTGGTCATGATCTGCAGGTGCTATCAGTAGAACACCTGAGGAGTTCTGAATCAATAAAAACACCAGAGCTCCATGCTCAGGATTCCACTGTCCAATATGGCGCCGGCCAGGACATTGGTTCCCTATGCTGAGCTCTGGCAGGGTTTCCATCTATGAAACGCCTCCGTGTCTTCCATGTTGAGCCACCACAGTAGGTGCACAGTAGGTGCACAGTAGGTGCACTACTACAGTCGTGGTCATAATTTCCCTCCACAGCGATAGAACAGTGGCAGAAACACCACCTACAGTTACACAGCTCCTCTGTGAATCATATAATTTCCTGGTTACCTGTGGTAAAGCTGCTTGGCCTATGCAAATATCCACTCAAAGTTTCCCTTCCTTCCCACTCAGCAGTTGGACAATAAGTTTGAGCAGAATCCCCAATTCCTAGTGTTCTAAGAAGACTCTTTTTCCTATCATTGGCATTTGGGCCACAGCAAACAGGTACACATATATGTCAGTGTCAAATCTTCTTATAGCCCTGTTAGTGCAGTAAACCCCTCTTCTAGCCTGCAGGTAGACATAGGATCCCTGTGTAGTAAGACATGGGATCCTTCTGTCTTAATCTCTGTTCATATAAGTCTGCAGTCGACCCTAAAACCCCCTTGGAAAGTTAGGGGAATCCTCAGGTGCGTCTTGGATGTGTCTCCCGTGATGTTCCTGTGAGCTCCAGGTAACCCCTTCCATTTCCCATCAGGTCCTGTGGCCTGAGGTTGACCCACAAGTCACTCTCAACCTTGTGTCCAAAGCTGACAGTGTATCAATAATTTCTGAAGTGTCATTGCCAGGAAGCTATTACAAGACAGAGGATGAGACAGGAGACTTAGTAAAGAGGAAACAGAGCTTGTGAACTCCTGACCCACGGGAGCCTGACGGATTCATTCCAACTCATGAGCTTCGTCGTGCTGTGTGAGACTCGGTGTGGAAGAAACTCAGCAATTAAAATAAGAAATGGGAGTCCCTTAATCAGTTATTGTACCCAGGACCCTAAAATGATGGAGAGGTGGCCTGCCTCTTCCATGGGGTGCACCCAAAAGTAATTACCGGGATACTTTGCAGATTATTGAGTAAGTCCTGCAACTGACACATTGATTTATGTAAGACCTGGAGATTTGAGAGATCTGAGAGAATATTAAGAATCAATCAATATTTTAATTTATTTCAGAGTCTCAGAGATGTCCATTCTGCAGAAAACTGCTGAGAAGAAACTGTGACCTTTGAAAAACAGCTACCAGGCACCTCCATGGGAAGTCTGTTTGACAGCCCTTGCAAGGAAGGTCTTCTCCGCTCTGGGACGTTCTCTTTCTTCAAGGCATCAATCAGGAGCTTTAAAAGTAGTGGGGCTGGGTATCAGGATGAGTGTGCTCCAGGGCTTGTCAACAAAGCTTATGAGATGAGCAAACTGCACTCAGTCATCCCTGGAGAGTCCCAAGGTCCTAAAGGAATGATCTGGAAGGCTCTCTGTCTCTTCCAGAGTGTACTCCTGTGATCTGGGGATACCTACTAGAGCTAGCACCTCTAGGTAACTTCCTCTTCCCAGGAAGTCAGGCTCTCTCCTTGCCCTCTCTAGTGGTTTAACGCTTGAGCACCGCATCTCAGACAAACACCAGTGTATCACTTACTCGTGGCTGTGACAAAATACCTGACACAAGCAATATAGAGAAGGAAGGTTTGCACTGGCGCATAGTGTGAGGGTGCCATCCATCATAAAGAGAAGACATGGTAGCAGGAGCTTGGGGCAGCTAGGAATATTTTACCCATAGTCAGGAAGCAGAGAGACATCAAGCTGGTGTTCAACTCACTTTCTTCTTTTATGCAGCCCAGAACCCCCCCCACAATACACACACACACACACACACACACACACATACACACACACACATACACACACACATACACACACACACATACACACACACATACACACACACACACATACACACACACACATACACACACACATACACACACACATACACACACATACACACACACAAACACATACACACACACACATACACACACACACAAACACACACACACAAACACATACACAAACACATACACACACACATACACACACACATACACACACACACATACACACACACACATACACACACACATACACACACACATACACACACACATACACACACACATACACACACACACACACACACACACACAGAAACAGATACACACACACACACACACACAAAGGATGGTGCTGCGCACATTTAAGGTGGGCCTTCTCACTGCCATTAACCTAATTTAGAAACTCCCTCGTGCACATGCCCAGAAACAATCGCTTCCATTATTCTACATTTTGTTAAATTGAGGATCCCTCCCATTCAGGAGGTCTCTGGCTCCGTGATCTCTCTCCATCACTGAACTCCATCTCTCAACATGGAGGAATGGAATTTCCAACAATGGAGGTTGGCGCAGAGGGAGATGCCTTTAAACCACAGGAACATGAGAACAACTGGCTGAATAAATGAATGGTCAAATGAACTAACTCACAAAAGGGGATTCACCTGTGAACATCTTTTTTAAGGCCACCTGGCGTATTTGGGTCACTGAGTTCAGTCGGAGATGGAAAGTCTATTCAAGAAGGATCAAGAAAAGAATGTAGAAGATGATTCAAAGCATGAACACAGAGGAGAACTGGGAGGTGGAGATGCTGCCACTCGAATGGCCTTTTGCTAACTCACAGGGAGGGAAGGAATGCCCTGGCTTCACGCTCCACCCTGCCTTGGGTCTCCCCACTGGGTCTTCCCTCCACCAAAGCCAACCAGAAGCCAGCCTCAGCAGGTGGAGGCAACCTGAAAGTGAGCAAGAGATGCCTGCTGGGGTTACCATACAATGCCCATCTATTCCGTCTATTTCAGCTTAGCCTCACTTGGCAGGCTCAGCCCATCAATTCAGTGACTCTTTCAGGCAGAGGCTTTCCAAGCTCCACTCACCCTAGGAACATGTGGCGATATCAGAACACAATTCCGTTTCACAGCTGGATCAGGGATGATGTTACTGGTACGTAGTGAGCAAGGCCAAGGATGTCACTCGACCTCCAAATGCAGACGATGGTGCCTACAACAAAGAACTAGGCAGCTCATAGGTGGACATCACCATAGCTGAGAACTCTTCACCTAACAAAGTTTCTGAGGACCAGGGCTCAGGCTGACTCTCCGCTTCCATGGCTGGACTACAGAATGTGACTTTTGCTATGCTGGGAATGTGGCATCCTGCTCTCTGACTCAGAACTATCAGCCAGAAAGTGACCACTGTCCTGATCCCTTGAGTCCTCGTGGGGAGGAACTATGTCAAGGGAGAAGTCCATCTGCTGCTCGCTATCTCTCCGAATCAACAGTGATAACCCCAGGGTAGCCTGGGCAGCAGAAGGCAGGATGCAGAGAGTTGCTTAAGCCATGGGCAATTTGCTTCGTCCTTCAGGCCAGAGCTCCCTCTGGGCTCCCTGCCTTCAACTCCCTGGATCATCACAACCAGCTTGCGTCTCTCGCTTTTTAGTTTTATATTCACACCATAGAAACATTTGGTAAAAGTGAATCGAGCCTTGCCATCTGTCTCTTTTGATTCTATTATGTTTGTCACAAAAAGAAGGAAATTAAAATCCAAATTACAAGTAGTGTGCCAAGATGTTCCTGAATGAGGCTGCACCTCAGGGGAGGGGGTGGACCTGCAGCAGGGATGAAACGAGGCCCAATATGGATCATGCAATTGTCTGGGAAGCAGGATTGTGGTCCCCACTCAGAGATGAGGAGACTGAGGCTCATCAAGGGTCAATTCATAGTCTAAGTGTGTACCCCTGTTGGACCTCTGAGATCCAAACCGGGACACGCAACCCCACAGAGACTCACAGATGGGATATCGATGCAAACGCAAGAGGATTTTATTCCAGTATACTGGGACCGTTCCAACACGCAGGATAGAAGCGGCCCCGAGCGGCAGAAAGCAAGCCTTTTTATTTACAACAGTTGAAACGGTTGCTAGGGGCTGCATAGTTAAGCACAGACCAAGTTGGTACAAGTTGATTGGTCTCTAAATTGTTTTCCCACTTTGATAGGTTAGGGCCAATTAACCTCTAAATAAGTTGGTGCTGGCATATAGCAAGGTCGCGGGCAACTGGGAGGAGGGAACTCCTCAGCCCAAGGCTGTGGGACCAAGATTATGGGCCACCTGCAGGAGGGGGAAGCCCACTCTCCAGCCCCAAGGCCGTCTAGCTGCCTTGTTTGTCTAAGAAAAGTATTTCTTACAGAAATTGTTGTTAGGCTTCTGCCTGTAACTTGGCCTAGTGTCAAGGGTCTCACACTAGTCAGGGGTCTCAAGCCCCACACCCCCAACAAATAGTAATCCAACGTCATAAGCCATGAACTGAGCTATCACCTCTAAGGTACAGACCAATGGTGCTTCCTTGGCCCCCCGTGCTGTGAAATAACTTCACTCCCATTAGGATTTGGGTGCTATTCTAGTTTTCTTTCTGTTGCTGTGATTAAACAAGTTCTGACGAAAAGAAAGTTAGGAGAGGAAAAGGTTTATTGACTTACACAGGGTCACGGAACAGGAACTCAAACAGGAACTTGAATCAGAAGCCATGGGAGGAATGTTGCTTGCTGGCTTATAGACTCACGCTTAGCTAGCTTTCTTATATATACCCAAGGACCAGCTGTCTGTCTAGGGAATGGTGCTGTCCACAGTGGATTGGGCCTCCTTACATCAATTAACAATTAAGACAATCACCCTCAAATGTGCCCACAGGCCAATCTGATCTGGGAAATCCTTCAGTTGAGACCTTTTTCTCAAGTGACTCTAGGCTGTATGAAGTTGACAGTTAAAGCTAATAAGGATAGGCATCCTACTGAAAACTTTGGAGCTTAAGAAACTGTGGTCCTTCAGCATCTACTTTTTCTCCCTGGTACATCTTAGGGATTTTATCATCTGAGAGCATAAGTTTTGTTTTTATATTCATGCCACAAATATCTACTGGGACACAACCATATTCTAGTTGGCTGGATGTGTGATGCCTGAGTACATTTGCTGAGCAGGTGAGAAGATCTTAAAAATAGGAACTTTGAGATCAGACTATAGAACTTAGTGGTAGACCCATCACTTGCCAATTACCTTGGCTATGGTTTCAGAGCAAACAACACAGTATTTAAGGCAGGCACGATAACTGGAGCAGCCGTGGCAACAGGAGCTTACAGCATGGCTGGTTCACATGTTGGTGGATTGGGAAGCAGAGGCCTAAGACGGGAACTCGAAGTGCCTATCACCTTTGGGGCCTGCCCTTAGTGACCCATTTCTGCTTTCTAGGCCTCGGTCCCAAAGATTCCTCCCCAAACAGCACCAACAACCAGGATACAAGTTTGCAAATGCATGAGCCCATAGAGGGACATGTCACATCCAAATCATGAAGGCTGTAACATCCATTGTCTTGGCTGTCCTGCTTTGGGCCTGATGTCAGCATTCTCCCGAGAAATAGAGCCACTGGGATCTGTTTGAGGCCAGACACAAAGGCGAGCTGACACTACAGTTCAAGTCCAAAGGCATCCGCCAGCAGAATTCCTCTGCTGTGGTGGTCAATTTTGTTCTATTAAAGCCTTTCAATTGACTGGATGAAGCCCACATGGATTACGAAAGGTGGCTGGCTTTACTCAAAATCTCAAATTTAAAGTTATGTCTCTTCCAAAATATCCTCTGAAAAGAACATCTAGAGTATTTGACCAAATATCTGGGCCCCATAATCCAAGCATGCTCACACGTGAAATTAACCATCACCGGTGGCCAGTCCCGTGCTGCTACAGCCAAAGGGACAGCAGCCTGTTCTCCTCTCCCCAGAAGTTACCAGCACTTGTACAACCTTGGGGTTGGGGCTTGTCAATCTAGTGTCTTTGGGGTACGTTCTGAGCCTTGTGGGTTTCATTTATTTCCTGAGTTTCAATGAGCTTCTCTCCAGGAAGGAATGCTTCAAGTCAAAGGAAATAGACACATGACATAAGGTGTGGTGACATAGCATATTGATTAAAAGTCAAATGTATTTTGAAAAATTCTACTGCTCTTCAGCCAGTGACAGGAAAGAGCATAGAACGATGCCGGGAATTTATGATGATCGCAGGACGCTACTCACATACGCCGTGAGGCTACGTGAGTCACCGTAAGTCAAATGGCTTCTGTCCCAGGTCAGAGAATGCAGGGTGGGGACAAATTTCCTACTCCCAAGCCATCTACTAACTGAATGTTCTCATCTCATTTTCATCAGTCTCCCGTGCTTTCCACTGTTCCTGGTCCTTCCCAGTTTGCCCAATTATAAACAAATCAGGGTGTTATTGATCAGCACTGTCAGTGGCACAAGTTCAACAACTACAACGATGGCTTCCATCACTTCCTACAGCCCGACAGTGTGGTCTATGCTTTGCTGTCCCATTGGATTTTAACTGTATTTTACATATGAAGAATCTGAGGCCATGAGAAATTATTAACATGTTTACATTTCCCTCCTTGTAAAAGAAAGAACTGGAATTTGAACTCGAGACCCCGAGACGCCAAAATCAACACATTGTCCCATAGAGCCTCTGTAATACTTTAAGGACCAGCATGAGTTTTGAGTACAACTCTATGTGCTAAATAAATAGTATCCATCATGGTAGAAAAGAATATGCTGTGCTACGATGAGATCGCTGAACCCTCCATGGAAAACTCACGGAGGTAAATTAGGGGAGATCTGCTAGGGTCGGCCAGAAGCTATAAGTAGCACTCCCCGAGGCTTAGTCTCCCTGTGATGGCTCCTGGCAGTGAGTTTGATGGACAACTGTAATTATAGGCAGGTCTGCACCAGAACGCTTCACACTTGGCGAAGGATCGAGCAGTGGCATCAAGGGTTTGGGGACAGCATCTTGAGAAGACATCGCAGCCTTAACTGCCACCAGGAAAAGGCAAGGATTCGATTTGAGACTCTCTGTCATCCAAAGAAAACAACACAAGGTTCTGGTAGGGAACAGGTGGCTGGGTCAGTGCTATTTTCCCATTGCAGCGACTCAAAGGAACGTCTAGAGGGGCGGTGAGGATCCAAGCTCTCAGTCACCCATCAGCCCGGAGGCCAGCTTGGGTTAGAAGGCTGGGTCCCCTGTGTATCCTGCTAAGTTACTAAAATTAGAAGTTTCCGGAGCTCCAAACTGCACAGAGATTTTCAATGAAGTAATTTATTAAGGAGACCAAAGAACATGATCCATTTAAGCATTTCCCCCTGGGTTTTGGAGGAAAAAAAAAAGCATATTGACTAAATTTAGCAATTCATTCTAGGCTCTTGCGACGCTTCCAGATCAGACTCAGTTGTTTTTCGTTTTTTTGTTCTTATTTGTTTCATTTCTAACAGCGAGCAGGAGGGTCCTCTGGGTAATAAAAAGACTATAGACCTTATAGTTGGCCACCCATTTCCTCTCCTAAGAGTTGAGACCTCAGCAAGACAGTAAAAGCCTCTCTGTCTTCATTTTCTCATTTGTAAAATCAAACATTTACGGTTTGCTGTTCTTTGGGGAACTGAAAACCATCGAAGTGCAAGCACGCACAGACATGAATGGGAATCATCTGTGAGACATTCTGAAGAGGGGCCTCTCCCATCGCCTAGAACTCACAGCCCTGTTCTCTGAACTGTAGTACAGAGCTCCAACATCTCTACAGGAAAATACCCCAAACCAAAAATGGACAGCAAAGACAAAACTCTAGACAGTTATGATAAATCACAGCAGAACCTAAGATAGCAACATCCAGGTAAAATCAGCAACCAGAACAGCACAGGGAATGTTCTCTTTAGGTGATTTTGCCTCCTTAGTAGCCATCTAACTATCGCTAACTACCATAAGCCAAGTGGCTTAGAAGCAACAGAAATATATTGCTCACAGTTCTAGGGGCTAGGAAGTTCAAGATCAACTCAAGATCAGAGTAATTTATGGATGGCACCTTCTTTCTATCTCTGACAATCCTCTTACTGCAACAACACACCTGAGATAACCTAGTTTCTAAAGCTCATTTTGACTTTGGTTTTGTAGGTTACTGTACTAGCTGAATTTGTGTTGCCGTGATAAAATCCCACGACCAAAAGCAGCTGTGGAGGAAAGGGTTTATTACATCTTACAGGTTAGAGTCCATCACCTAGGAAGCCGGGACAGGAACTCAAGCCAAGGCACAGATACCAATCATAAATGGAAGCAAGCTTACTGGCTTGCTTTCATGGCTTGCTCAGATTGCTTTCTTATACCTAGAACCACCTGCAAGGGGTGGCACTACCCACAATGACCTAGTCCCTCCCAATCAATGCCCATTGACATGCCCTCGGGCCCAACCAATGGAGGCAAACTATCAGTTGAGGTACCCTCTTCTCTAATGACTGTAGCTTATGTTAAGTTATTGAAAAAAACTAACCAACATAATCCCTAATTAATTTGGCCTCATTGTTTGGGGCCTGTTGGGTGAACACAGCATAGCAGAACCACTTATGCCATGAGCATAGAGCAAAGTAAGAGACAGAGAAGGCAAAGCCAGGAGGTTAGAGAGATGGATCAGTGATTAGTATTTCATACTGCTCTTCTAGGGACCAGAGTTCAGTTCCCTGCACCCACATAGTGGCTCAAAACTACCAGTAATTCCAGCTACAGAGGATTTTATGCCCTCTTCTGGTCTCCTTGGGCAGTGCACACACATGCGTATACACATAGCAATACACATAAATAAGCTTAAAATCTTTTAAAATATTTTTGAAAGAGAAGATACAGCCAGAGTCCCACAGTCCCATTGAGGGTATGCTCCCAATGACTAAGGATGTCTCACAAAGCCCCACTGCTCACAAGGTAGGAAGGACTAACTAGCCCTCTGGGCCCTCTTTACTACTACATGGATCTACTACATGGCCTAATGAGCTCTCCAAAGCCCCGCCTTCTAATGTGATCATGTTGGTGACTAGGTTTCAGTGAATGAATTTGGGAAGAGCACAACCATTTAGGGCATGCCATCTGCCACTGTGAAAGTAACAATTGCCAATGGATGACATTCAAACATAAACCAGGTATGGTGAGTCATGCCTTTAATCTCAGCATTTAGAAGACAGAGACAGACAGATCTGTGTAAGTTCAAAGTCAGCCTGGTCTATATAGCAAGCTCCAGCCACACTGTGTTGAAACCCTGTCTCAAAAAGTAAAAGAAAACATATGGAGAGATGGTTCCGTGGTTAAGGATGTGTACTGCTCTTGGAGAGGACCTGAGTTTAGTTCTCAGTACCACATTGCTCACAACCACCTCCAAGTCTTGCCCCAAGGAGAGATCCAATGCCATCTTCTGGACTCTGTGGGCACCTGCACTCACGTGCGTGCATGCGTACACACACACACACACACACACACACACACATGTGCAGGCTGTGATTCTTTGACCCTTAACTTAGGTGGCTGTCAGCCCAAATGCCACATCATATCTTCTCCTCAACAAGGACAGCTTATCCTTGACAACTACTTCTCTATTTTTCCTTCTGGCTTTCCTGCCGAAGCGTACGTCTCTAACCATGAGTATTTTGCCTAGTTGTTTCACTTAATATAAATGGAATCTTACAGCATTTACTCTTTTTAGTCCAGCTTTTCCCCAAACATTTACCAGCACATCACTCGAGATCATTAAATTTTATTGTTGAGGCACATATGTTTCCTACTCCAGGGCCATCATGAATGATACAGTTGCAAGTTTCCCATGCAAATCTCGTAGCACACGTGTGCATGGGTTTCCGTTGAGTACTCAGATGGTTTATTTTCACTGTGGATTTAGAATTACCTAGGAACTGTCGAGACACATTCCTGGGTATGTGAGTCGGGACTTCCCAGAGACAGAAAACCAAGGCAGAAAATGAGTGCCACCATCCCACAGGCTGGTGGCCTAGACAGAATGAAAGGGGGAAGAGGAAAGCCGTGGATAAGTGGAGCTCTGGCATCCCTTCTGTTCGGTTCCTGCGTGCCTTGATGAAATGGCCATGCCCAGATCCCTGTGATGGCTGAGCCCTCCGAAGCCGTGGGATGAATTAGGTCTGTCTCCCTTATGTTGTTTGTGCCGGGTGTTCTGTCACAGCAATGATAAAAGTAGCTGACACAGGTATTCGTATGAGGAGGGGGTTTGGGGACTTTAGGGCATGTATTTTTATAATGGACACTGACAACTCTCTCCAGAGAAGTGATGTTTTGCATCTTGACCAGCAGTACATGAGAAGAGCTTCAACTGGTGCACACCCACTCCAGGACTCGGTGTTAGTCAATTTTTCTTTTCTTTTTTTTTTTTTTTTTTCTTTTTATTCTTGTGAACATGGTGGTAACTCTGGGTTTGGATTTATATCCTCTGATTAGTACTGGGGTCAAACACCTTTCTGTGAATTTATCGTTTATTGGGAATCTGTGTTATTTATTGTTTATTATTTGTGACGTATCCATTAAAATCTTCTGCCCATTTTTGCTTTTCCCATTTGGCTCTTACAGTGATTTAAAGGAGAAGGTCCCCCATAGGCTCAGATACTTGAACACTCCGTCCTCTGTAGGTTGCTCTATTTGGGGAGTTTGTGGGGCTGTGGTTTTGCTGGGGGAAGTATGTCATTAGGAGTGGGCTTTGAGGGTTTGTCGCTTCACCCCAATTCCAGCTTGCTTTTTCTGCTTCATGTTTGAGGCTGAAGACATGATAGCCCAGCTTTCTGATCCACCACCATGCCTGCCTCTTGTCTACCATGATGGACATTTATCCTTCTGGAACTAACTGTAAGCCAAAGTAAATGCTTTCTTCTTATCAGTTACTTTTGATCCTGGTATTTTATCACAGCAACAGAAAAGTAACTAATACAGCTATTAAAACTTTCCTCAGGCAATGGAACCCCAAAGATACATAGATCTTCAGCTTTCCTGGGTTTATGACTCTAGATTCTTATGCACCTAACTTAAACCTAAATATTAAAGCTACAACTTATACCTGTGATGCATGTTGCAAATATTTTCCTTTTGTGTTTGAATTTTACTGACAGTATAGTTTGCTATTAATGTGTTTTTGTAGGCTGGGGATGTAGCTCAGTTGATAGAGTGTTTGCCCAACATGAACAAATCCTTAGAACCAATTCTCAGCACTGCATAAGCTGGGCATGGTGACATGCACTATAAGAGGTGGAGGCAGGGGAATCAAGAGTTCAAGATCATCCTCAGCTATGTAGCAAGTCCAAGGCTAGCCAAGGCTATGTAAAAATGGTATGCACACAGGCAGAGACCGGAGGAGGACATTAGGTGTCCTGCTCTATCACCATCTATGATCTCTCACTGAGCATGGCACTCCCTGTTGTTCCTATGCTGGCCTCCTGACAAGCCCCAGTCATCCTCCTGTCTCTGACTCCCAGTGTCGGGGTTATGGGCACACATGAGACTATGTCTGGCTTTCTTAGGTGGCTGCTGTGGCTTGAACTCAGTTCGTCATGTTCATACAGCAACTGCCCTTACTCGATGAATCATATCCTCAGCCCCTGAAACTCCTGACTGAGTTTTACTTTGTTCAGTAACCATAAATCCACAGAGTTGGAAAGAACTATGGTTTTGAGCCAGGCTTGGTGGTGCGTGCTTTTAACCCCTTGGTGGCAAAGGCAGGCAGGTCTCTGGGAGTCTGGGGCTGTCACAGTCCACCTAGAGAATTCCAGGCTAGCGGGGGCTACATAGTGAGATGGTGTCTCAAAATAATAGTGATGATGATGATGATGATGATGATGATGATGATGATGACGACGACGACGGCAGTGGTTTGGCCGGGTACATGGTGGCTCACATCTGAAGTCCTGAATACTTGGGAGAGGGAGGCAGGAGGATCATTTGAACTCATGAGCATGTATGACAATCTGAGGTTACAATGAGAAAGAAAAGAGAGAGATGAGAGAAATAAACGGGGAGAGAAAGAAGGGGGGGAGAGAGAGAAGGGGAGAGAAAAGCAGAAATGTGCTGTTTTGTGGGTGCTCTAAGGACCTCTGTTCTTTAAATACCGCATGCTGCCGTCCTTGCCGTTACACACAGGGACGCATCTGAAGGCCAATTCAATTACTAAATATATAATTGTTATCTTCATAAACTATATTTTGACATTTAATATGCCAAACCTGATCTTTTTATGAGCACACCAAGTTATCCATAATACATTTTTTTACGTTCCACGGCTATCAAGATGGCTTCAGATTTATGGAGTGCTACAAAAGTAACTATACCATAAATTTCAATTTTCCCTAAAATTGCCTTTTATAAATGAAACAGGAAAAATTACGTTCCTGTCAATGTCTCCTCTCCAGTAGATTAAGAATTCCTGAAAAGTTGAAATTGATCAAAGATTGAGGGTCTCTCTGCAACCCTGAACAAGCTCATTGCAAAGTTTATCTGCAGTCCTTCTTGGGGCTACGGAATTGTCCATGCATGTACAGGACTGGGAAAAAATGAGCTACTAATAAATGGACTTAGGAAAGGAGCCTTGCTTTACCCTTGAAACTCAACAGAACATAGTCTCAGAATAAGAAGACCAGAGCTCAGTGAGGGTGAAATAACCGACATGTATTGTTAGCTTCCCTGCGGCCACCCTGCTGGAAGCAAGAGGTGGGTGAGCCTGGGAGAAAATGGTAGTTGAAAAGCTAAACTCTGCAAAACTCTGGTTCTGGAAGCCTTCCTGGCTTCTTGGAGCTGCTCCCTGGCTGTCAGGAGACTTCACCATGAGCCTCAGCAGACAAAGAAGCTCCCAGTAGTGAAGGGCACCCGGGAGACCAGCACAGAAGAGAACTCACCAGGAGGCCGAAGGGTGCATTCCAGCAAGGATGATGGTTTTGGTTGCCATACCCAGAAGTCTCAGCGGGTTTCAAGTGCTGGAGAGAATACTGAGAGAGATGAATGAGATCATAGAATCCAATCAAAAAGCCAAAAATATATCCAAATCCATTTGAGAATATGCAAGGAAAAAAAACACAAAATGTAAAAGGATCAAACCACACTACCATTCCTGCTCAGAAGTCTGTGTTCAAGGCTTGATCTTCAGGGTGGTGCTATTGAGAGGTGCTGCAGATCCTTAGAAGGTAGGGCCTGGTAGGAGGCTGTTAGGTCACTGTGGGATTGTCCCCAGAGGGTGTTATGATACCAGTCTCTTCCTTTTCCTCTGTTTACTCCCTGGCTCACAGCAGGTGGCTTGCTGTACTGGGCACTCCTGCCATCTGCCACCCCTGACAGAGGTTCAAAGAACATCTGATCTTGTACTAGAACTTCTACAAGCTCAGCCACAATAAGCCTTTTCTCTTTATAAATTAATTGTTTCCAGTATTTTGTTACAATGACAGAAACCTAATTAATATATAGCCACAGTTCAAACTCAAACTGAAACAAACCAAAACCTGTAAGTATTTAAGAAGAAATAAGAGAAGATTGGAGAAAAGTCAGTGCCGCTTGCATTTTCAGTAACCAGTTCCCTCCCTCCCTCCCTTCTTCCTTCCCCTCTTCCTTCTCCTTTCTTCCCCTCCCTCCCTACCCTCCTTCCCATTTCAAGCTTCACATGAATATTTTTGCAGCTTCCTTCTCCTCCCCGCAGTCATCTGCTTCAGGGGGTGCTGAGCACTACCCCCACTTCCTGTGGGTAGAATCTCTTTGGGTCACGCTTCCATCAACAGCTGTTAGTTTGGCATCCTGAGAGATGAATTTAGAAGGAGCATCAGAAGACTGAAGTTTGACAGTGGTTTTCTTAGAAAAGCCCCTCTCCTGTACCTCGAAATTGTCAGGAGCTTGTGTCCTGCCAAGCTGAATCACACCGCCATGAAGAGGAGCTCCTCTGAGATAAGCCCCCAGCGCAGGTGATGGCAGAGCCCATAAGAGGACCAAGTCCCCAGCTACTGAGCATCTGAATAGGTCAGCTCTGAATCCCTCATCTTTTAGACTTCCTTCATGGAAAATAAGAATAAACGCTAAGTAGTGTAAAAACCATTAGGAAAATGAATAAAAACACAGTAGATTGGAACCTGTAGAGTGTAGCCAAAACATTATTCAGAGGAAATGTCATTTCCTTTTATCTCTTTAATGCCCAGTGTACATATGACAAAATATCTGGGCAGAACAACTTGAGAGGAAAGATTTATTTGGGTTCATTATCTCAGAAGTTTCAGTCCATCACACAGGGAAGACATACTAGAGCACAACAGCTCACCCTGTGGCAGCCAGAGAGCAGAGAGAGCACATGCCTGCATTGTACTGCATGGCCTCTCATGGCTGAGTAATACTGAATCGGCTGTCTATTCGTTAGATGGAGAACATTTATATTGTTTTCAACTTTCTGGCTATTAGGAATACGCCTCAATAGACTCGCATCTACAAGTCTGTGTATGGTTGTATGCGCATGTCTTCGGAGTGTATACCCAGAACTGGATAGGTTATGTAACTCTGTGACTTCAAGCACTAACAGACTGTTTGCCAAAGTGGCTGCATTATTTTGCATTCTCCACAGCCTTGTCAACATCTGTTATTATGACTTTTTTTTTCACTATAGTCATCTTAATGTGTGAAATATCCCATTACAGCTCTGATTTGCATGTCCCTGGTGACCAGAGAATGTCTGTAATCACTTTGTTATCACAACCCTGTACTGAGGCTCTAGCAGGAGAGGAGATATTCTAAAGAGAGACAGTTGTGTTCTACCATTAGCTAATCTTTTATTTTTCACTTGCAAAATTGGGGTGTCTAATAGGCATTCAAGAATTAGAGCCAGGCTGAGGAGATGGCCCAAGAGTTAGGAGCACTCGATTCTCTTGCAGAGGACCCGGTTCACTTCCCATTGCCCACATCCAGCAGCTCATGTCTGCCTGTAATTCTAATTCCCAGGGATCTGATGACCTCCTCTGGCCTCCTGGGACCCAGATGTGCCTGTGGTATACAGAAGTATGCAGACAATCTCACATACACATAATTATTTTTAAAATGAATCTTAAAAAAAAAATGATTGGAGCTCAAGTCGACCTCCAAAGAAAAGCCATCAAAGTCTTGGACTCTCCTCCGACTGAAGGAAGGGATGAGATGGCAAAGACCTCTGCTGGTTCTGGAATACATGAGAGTTTTACCTCCCACGGGATCCATTTCTTGTCTCTTTTCTAACAGAGAATCTTTAAGACACACTTTCTACAGCCAGACATAAATTTAATATGTATTAAACTTGACATAAATTTCAAAATATTCATATGTTATATATATATTTGATATATATCATTTAATATAGTATATATATGGAGGGGGGCAGTCTCTTAGCATGGAGCAGAGTCAACCTGGATCATCGCCCTCCCCCCCCAGGAAAAGACCAACTATCCTGTCTCACAGCTGAGCTCAAATAGGTGCTGACCTGATTCATGGTTTTCTATGAACTATAAAATGGTCACAAGTATGCTGGGGAGGAAATTAGACTTCTCTCTGCTCAAATTTGGTTTTGATTAGAAATAAAATCTTTTTTTTACCCATTTCCACGCCCTAATTTCTTTTAAAATGCAGGAAAAATAGTGTGGCAGGCTGCGGACTCAGTGCCTGGTACATGAGGAGCAGCCTTTCATGTTAGTTGGTGAATTTTGTGTATAAGCATATTTGCTTTGAAGAAATATCTATTCATGCTCAGGGTCTACTTTTTAACTGTATTGTTTGCCATTTTATTGTTAAAAGGCCTTTCTGTAGTCTAGACACAAGTGGCGTACTGGATGTATGATGTGTACTGTTTCCCTTCACTCTGAGAGCTAGCTGTCTGTTTGCTTTGTTGATGGCATCCTTTGAAATACAAAGGGCTTTAGTTTTGAATCCAGTTCTGCTTCCTTCTTTTGTTGCCCAGACTTTTGAAGTCATAGCTAAGAATCCATTGCCCAACCTGAGGTCATGAAGATTTTTATCTGAGTTTAATAATTTAAACTAGTATATTTGTGATAGTTTTGTATGAAACATAAAAATCTGTACTAGTTAAAGTTATCCAATGTATATTATCACACAGGGCTGGGGAGACAGTTGGTAGTATTTGCCATAGGGACAAACATAGGGACCTGAAAGCAACCCCCAGAACCCACATCAAAAAGCCTGGAGAAAAGATCGTCTAACAAAAACCCCAACCCCACACGTGAGAAGGCCCCTTTTGAATTGTTAGTCAGAGTTGTCCAAAAGACCTACACATTACAGGCTACTGCTGTTACCCTTGGTTGCCCCCCCCAGGGGTGGATCATAAGTCCCTATTGCCAAAGACCCCATATACTTCAGACAAAGGGCCCTGAGCTGGATCTGACCTGAATGCCTCCTCCTTGTGGACTGCATTCATGGTACCAGAAGGTGCCGTGTAAACTTCCAAAGGAGGGAAGCAGCCAACAGACCTACCAGCTCTGATGCCTATGAACCACAACGATGACCAGCATGACATGGTAACCCTAGGGATACAGTAGTGGCACACATACCTTGGCAGTAACCAACACTTCTCTAACCGGACTTAAGACCTGCTCAATGAGAGGAAAACCATGCCTGGTATTGGACACCTAGCCAACTACCCAGGGCTGGTGAAGTCATGGCTCTTGGAGTAGAACCTACATCCACCACTTTACTAAACCAGCGTAATTCCTAACTACATTCTAAATAAATATTGTCCTTTTCCCAACAAATAAGTGTAGTCCTCACCCCCTACAAAGAAGCTTGTTTTTCCAACAGATAGAGACCATCGAAGAAACCATACCACTCAAAATGCCGAGTTCTGGAGCACAGATTTCATGGGTATATCTACAAAACAACTCCCACCCTCAAAGCTCAGGGAACATTGAAGGAAAGGGAGTGAAAAGATTGTAAGGACCAGAGTATCCTAACGTTTGCTGTGAAGTTTTGTCTCCTAGGAATGACGGAAGTATCATGAAATCCCACCAACATGACTGACTAAACATAGCTAAACATGGACAATAACAGTAGATACGCTAATGTGAATAGGGAAAAATTCTCAAGGCATCAACTCTACCCAAAGAGCTACAGGCAACCAAGGAATGCTAAAGATAGGAGAAATAGTCTTTCCCAGGGAAGAGCACACCAATTGTTATCCAATACCAAATGGTCAGCCCTGAAAGCATACATGCAAATTACATTATACAGACTGAGCAGTTTGTACTTATGTATATAGGAATATGTATGTATGTGTGTATGTATACATGTATGGATGTATGTAACAACAATTAATTTAAAAAGAGGCCATGAATTTGAGAGAGAGAGCAAGAAGGGTGTTTAGGGGTAGGAAAGGGGAAATTATGTAATTATAATATTATAATCTAAGAAAATAATGTTTAACGCCTGGTGTTATAGTACATGTCTATAATTCTGACGCCGGAGAGATGGAGACAGATGGGTCTCTGGGCTTACTGGTAACCCAGCCTGGCCTGCCTGGTGAGCTTCAAGCCATAGAGAGACCTCATCTCAAAAAACAAGGTGAACAACACCAAAGGAACTGAGATTGCTCTCTGACCTTCACGCACATGCACATGCAGCCCAACCCACAAACATGAATGGATCTACACACCAACACAGAAGTACATCATATGTCAGAAACTGTTGACATGCTCCCTACTATTATCTTGGGCCACACAAGAGCGTTAAAAATGGTTCCTGTTATTATCCCTGTCTTATAGGTGGATAACATGAGGCTCAAAGAAGCTGCATGACTTTCCAGGTAACTGTTTGTACCAAACAGAAGTAGAATTTCAACCAGACAGTTGGTCTCAGAGTCCATGCATCTAAGGCAAGGCTTTCTCTTCAGTCATCCAACCAGTAGCCTAAGTAGGTGCTGGAGAACCAGCTCTCCCAAGTAACTTGTGACCACTTGAATGCTAAGGAGCTTGGTCCAACACAGCACCTTCCTCTAGACACAGATAGACACTTCCCCCAGAACAGGTATCCATGGTTTCAATGCAAAAGAGAAGCTAGGCTTCCCAAGTAACAAGATAAAAGCAAAAACATGTTTTAGGGTCTTCTTTCAAAAATAGTGTAGGAAAAATCTGTATGTGCACATGCATGTCATTTGGGCTTCTACTTCGTAACCTGTATGAAGGAATTGGCATGGAAAAACACAAGTAACAAAAGAAGAAATGGGAGAATCAGACAAGTTTGAAATTACAACCTTCTGTGTATCAAAGGACACCAAGAAAGAGAGTGAAAAGCAACCCATGACATGAGAAGAAATAGTTTCAGGACAGAAGGCTAATTAGATTCACATCCAAAAAAGAACCTGCAACTCAACATAGAAAGATAACCAACTGGATTTGAAGATGGACAAAGGAGTTAGACAGTCCTCTGAAGAGCCCCAGAAGTACCTCCAAAAGATGCTCAACTTTACTGTTGGAGAAATGAAAGTCACCACAGTTAAATTCTGGCACTTGGGAGGCAGAAGCAAACAGACCTCTGTTGTGAGTTCAAAGTCAGCCTTGTCTACATAGTTAATTCCAGGCTAGCCAGGACCACAGAGTGAGACCAGGGAGATAGTACTCAATTTGATGGGGTGGTTACTATTTTAAATAAAATGAAAATGAAAATTTAAAAAATACTATTTAAAAAAATAAATGGTGGAAGGGATATGGAAATTTTGAAAAATTCATCAGCTATTCACAGAAATTAAAATAATGCACCCTTTGTAAAATAGTGTGTTGGATCTTCAAGACATCAAAGTTGGAATTATCAGATGATACAAAAATTCTGAGTACAAACCCATAGGAACTGAGCCACAGGAATTGAGAGTGAGGTGTCAAAGAGATGTCTGTACAGACGAATTCACAGGATCATTATTCACAATAGATAAATAAAGGAAATAATCTAAATGTCGATTAACCGACGGCTGCCGACACAAAATGAGGGATACAGTCCAACCAGTTCCAGGCTGGCAAGGTGGCTCAGCAAGTATTGACGCTTGCCTCTTAAGCCTGAGGACCAGATCCCTAGAACCCAGGATGGAAGGAGAAAACTGACTCTCCAGAAGTTATTCTCTGATCTCCAAACATGTGCTGTGGTATCTGTGCACCTGCTCTTATACACATACATACAACAATAATAAGAGGAAGTTCTGGTCTATGCACTATAATACAGGTCAATTTTGTAGACATTATACAGCCACAGGAAAGACAGTGACAAGTATGCTAATCCTTGTGGGAAGAAATTACAGTCAAAACTTATAAAATAGTAGAGTGGTGGCTACCAGAGGCTAAAGAAGCAGGAAGGGGTGTTATTTAATGAGGGTTGGAGTTTCAGTTCTGCCAGATGAAGAGTTTGCAAACAGATTGCACAACATGAACATAATGCTTCACAATTCTGAACTGTGTGCTCAAAAATGATTTAGATAATGTGGTAGGTAACACTGTCAACTCGGCAGACTCTAGAATCATCTAAGAGGCAAGTCTCCAGGCTAGTCTCAGAGGGGTCGTTAAGATGGGAAGACCTACCCTAAATGTGAGCAGCTCTATCTAATGACTGGAGTCCCAGACTGAATAGAGGTGAAATGGGGTGAGCTGAGCACCGGGGTTCATCTCTCCCAGCTTTCTGGCTGCAGCTGCAACGTAAGCAGCTGCCTCACATTCCAGGCACCAAGTCTTCCCCGCCATGATGGACTGTGTACACTCAAACTGTGAGCAAAAGCAATGCCTTCCTTCCTTAAGTCACTTTTCTCTGGTACTTTATAACAAACATGAGAAAAGTAACTAATACAAACAATAAATTTTCTAACATGTATATTTTTCCACAGTGAAGTATTTTTCCTAAAATAAACAAACAAATAAATAAAAAATAGGACTCTCAAAAAAGAATCCAGCGGCGAATGTTTGGGATAGAGAGTAGAACCTCCTAGGAGTAGTCTTTGGAGATAGCAGCACAGTCCCCCTCTAAGGAGGCTGAACTATAATGGAGGTGGATTGACTTGTTAAGTGTGTCTCAAAAGGTTGGGCCATCGCTAAACTACTCAAGTCACCAAAGGAAAAACTCTACCAGGCCGGCTCTTTCCTACATGACCCCTCCTCATGGCAGTGCTCACTGTCTCCAACTCAGCGCTAGACAAATATTTAAAGACTAGTTTGCAGAAGTGGCATCGAATTATCAGCCTGCCTGGAGTGCCCACATGTTCCCATCCAGCTCCAAGATCCAGCAAAGCCAAGGGCTCTCCAGCCAATCTCACTAATTAGCAGGAGTTAAGCTTTTCGCTGTGTCCACAAACAGTATGGATTGCGGTATTTCTGCTCAGCTGATCGGAAAATTGTAACACTTTGGTTTCAGTGTTTTCAGCAGCTTATAGCTGAGCATTCATTAATTATGCAAAACAGGCTTCTGGGGACCCATTCTATTGAGTTAATTAATATTGAGAGCTGCTGGCCAATTAGCAGCCTTCTTGCTTATTTTGGAAGGTTGCTGTGGGATCAGCCAAGCAGGGCTGGCTCCCCACGTGTCTCCTGTCTCTGACTCCATCTCCCCTCAATGACAGTAGCCAGGCACAATTGGATCGGTCAAGCCAAAGACATGGGCTTCCTTTCCTTCCCTGAGCTTGCTGGGTCCTGACCATTCTCTGTCCCAGTAGGCATTGCCCCTCCAACTGTGGAGGAGTCACTCATTAAAATATAGAATCCCCAGCCCTAGGTCGTACCCCAGACCTCAAGAGAGAAAATTTGCACTTTCACAAAACCACCTGTGCCTCCAATGCATATTAAAATTAGGAATCATTGATGTGCAAGACCCATCCAAGACCCTGCCCCTCACCACTGGATACCTTCTTAATCTAGCAGCTTCCCAATCATTGACTCTAGACTTCTGTGCGTTCCCCATCTCTGTAGCCTTTCTTCCTTGTTCTCCATTGTCAGCTCCAACATATGAACCCGCATCGCTCATTTCTAAAGAAGACCTCTGCCGCACTGGCCATGCTGAGTCCCACGCTTTACCCTCTTATGGCTCCCTTTGTTTGGCCAGGATAGAAAGCACAGTAGAGTCTCTCTTCATCACAATCTATGCTCCTGCCCCGTGTAGATCATTTTACAAATGTTGAGGTTTCTGGCTACTGTGAAACACTCCACCTATCCCTTGCAGCCATCTTACAAACTGCCTCTTGTCAAACTTGTCTCCTCTAGAGGCCTCTCCTCTCCTCTCACTCCACAGAGAATCGGAACCACACAGACTGTGTTTGGCTCCTTTGAACTTACTCCTGTCCTTCTCCTTCTGCTTTCCCCAATTCTGAGGATGCCAAGCCAAGGCTCGGGACAATCCCCTAGCCACACCCTATGTCATCTGATCCCAATCCGTAAAACTCATTTACATTTGTCAAATCTTACAACCAATCGGAAGTCCCCAGAACACAGCATGCTCTTTCCTGTCCCCGGGACTGGCAAATCCCATTTCTTCTGCCTATGGTGTCTCTCATACTCCTTCTCTGGTTAGCTGCTGGCCGTCCTATGAAAGGCACTTCCAATTTAATCTCTCCCTGAAATTTTTTTAACTCTGCTTCTACTTCTGCTATGACGTGTCTTTTCTATGTGCTACTGGCAACATTTTAAATAATTATCAGTACTGCCTATGCATGTGCTGTCTTCCCTGCTTCGTCCCCTTTCATCCCTAATTAACCTCGGAAGAACTGTCATTGCCTACCCTTATTTTATAGGGGAAAACCAAAGTTCAAAGTAGTCAAGTAATGTGGCCAAGGTCATATTGGTCAGAGGAGTCAAGCTGAGATCTATGACTCTCAACTCCAGTATTCCAACCCTGACAGTACAGTGTCCTCCCCAATGGTACCCTGTACTTAGCTTTGGCTCGTGTGTTTGTCTCTGTCTGTCCCTCCCAGTAAAATTGATGTGGTCTCGGAATTCAAGGCTTTTTGCCTCTTATTAGTGTAAACCATGTGCACGGCACAGGACTCTGTGTTACCTGAGAAATGGATGACACGAGCATCATATAACAAAATAACGTGGACTATTGAGCTCCAACTAACAATGTTGACTTTGTGGAGGTGGACAGCTCCAAGATGTGGGTTCCAATGGGGCTTGGTTTCTGTGTCTTCTCCTCCCAGCTAGCAGGTGCTCTTGCCATTTCTTCAAGGAGCAGAAAGACTCCTGGTTCTCCTCTTCCTTTTCGAGAGTGTCGGCTCTGCTTCTTCAAACCCCATTCTTACAGTCCCATTTAATCTTAGTCACCTCAGTATACTGAAGACTTAAGGGTTAGATCTGTGGAACTAGGAACTGCAGCCAGGGCTTCGTGAGTGCTGGGAAGAGGCTCTGCCACTAAGCCACAAGCCCAACCCTAAGGGTTTAAAGGCAATGTGTAAACTGGAAGAGCATGATTAGGTCCATAGCACTGATGCACGCCACCACACTGTCTCTGTGACTACATGGCACAAATTCTGCCAGAAATGGAGACAGAGTAGCTGAGATTCCCAAAGCTGTTGGAAAGACCTGGCACGGTCCAGGAAAGCATCACAGAGCATGGATCTTAAAGGACACACATACTATGCATTGATTGAAAGGTTGGCAAAGATGGTATTTCTGTCTGGAGGACAAAAACACAGGAATGGGGATGTATTATGTAGTCAGACTCAGAGTGCTTGGAAGACGAGGGGATGGGAAAAGAGATCAGGCAGGGGCCTGGCCCTGCTATTCCTGAAGGCTCTGCTCAGGACAGACAGATGATGCCTCAAAGACTACGCAGATTCTTACCTCATCCATCACTGCTGGTGGAGTCTGGGATGGACTCAGAGTTGAAAAAAATCACTGCATCTGAGCTCATCAGGAAGAGGCTAGTGATGGATTAGTGATGTCTGCTCTGAAATTTGGAAGAGAGGAATGAGTGGCAACAAGAAAGCTGTGGATTTTCCTCTCTGCTGGAGAGCCTGCCTTCCTAGTGTAGGCACACGAAGGAGGACTCACAGATGCACACAGATCTACAAAAATACCCACTGTCCCCCACAGTGCCCCAGGCTTTCTATTCCTGCTCTTTTTTTCCTGACTCTTCCTGACTTGAGCCATGATCTGAAGCTCTTCCTGCTGCCCAAGCTGCAGATGTGCACTGTAAAATGCTGCCATCTCCCAACCAAGGCAGCATTTCCCAACGTGCCCAGAGTTCTCACCAGCCAGGACAGAGTGGACTCCACCTAGAGTTGGACAGAGCAAAGCATTCCGAGACTGAGCTCACCTCTTTTCCGAGACTCCAAAGCAGCCCCACCTGTGCCCACAGCTGGTCAAAACATCTCCACTTCTGCCTCCACTTTCCCAGCTCGGCATGAAGATATTCTCTGCAAAGCCAGGCAGGAACAACAGTTTTCTTTTGTCCTCTAGGTCCTCTCCTGTAGTCTCTGCTGGCAGACACCTAGAAAACAAAGTCCCCTTGCATATTAATGCAGGCAAGCAGATCCTGGTGAGGCAATGGGCATTGACCGTATGGTGAGCCCTGATCCTCCATCAGAACACTTTCTTACAGGGAATTAAACTAGAGAATACATGTGACATTGCATAAATTCTTCCCCACATCTCCCCACTGGGGACCAGTGGGGAGAGCAAAGTGGTTATTTTGTTAAATGTGATAACCCTTCACTGTGCGATCCTCAGGGCTGAGTGCTGCGCACACACTGCCATATTGACCCTCGCACTGAGTCCAAGGCTGTGTCGTGTACACTGGGTTGTGATGGTGCTTCTTGTCTGTTGGTACTATTCTCTGTTATTCGTCTTCAGAAAGCAAGATGGAGTCTCTGTGCATGTGAACCAAACTCTAAAAGGGAGTCAGTTTCCCCCCTCTACTTCTAACTACTCCACGAGAATCATGTTAGTAATTACGAAGGGTGAGAAGCCCTCCTCCGACAATGGCGATGCCTGGCACCTTCTGCACTTCCTTATCTGCGTATGCTCAAGCTTCACTACAATCCTGTGAAACAGATATGGTGCTGATGATCAGAGACCTGGCGCAGAGAATGTTAGATAGCTTGCCCAAGGTCAAAGTGATAGAGGCAGACAGTCAAACTCAGGTCACCAGGTAACACTAACTCCCTCCAGGAAGGTAAGGTAACAACCAGGTCACATCTAGGTGGCCAAGCATCTCTAAGTTCCATAGTCTTCCTGGACCAACTTTGGGGGTCAGGAGAGAGTGACTTGTAAAGTCATCCCATTCACAGCCTCTGCATGCAGGTAGGAAGTGCTGCCATGCTGAGCTGAGCACTTGTCAGCTGTCTTGGACACATCATGGAGCATCAGCTGGTCATAAGTACCGTAGAAAACGAATAGCAACCAAGCTGCCTGGACACAGGACAGACATGAAAGAAGTGGAGACACTGGTGGGAGACCCGTCCTGATGAATTTCCCACAGTCATGAAAGGGAGCCAACAAGTTCCTCCCAGAGAGCTGGAATCGCAGCCAAAGCAAAGAAAGGTTCAGTGTCCTTGTCAGAGTCCATTAAGGTGACTGTCTCAGGCAGCAGGCGGCAGCTCCGTGGAATGCCCACTGTTAATTTGAAGACCTATCTGTTGCTCACTCACTCATGCGCATGCACCACAGCACACACACCCCTCACAGACACACTCAAAGCAGGAAGAATCTGGTTAGCCTCTGGAGCAACAGTCACTCAGGATGTCTCGCCAGGTGCTAGTGATGAGCTAGGACCTTAGGCTTGAGGTTAACACAAGGTCCCGTTTGATAGTCATCTTGGGAATGCTGGATTAAGGAAAGCCAGCTGTGTCCCACCAAACCCTATTAGGTCTAGAATGTATTCATATAGAAATGAGTCTCCAAGAAGATAGAAAACAGAATTACCAGACTCCCTGCTCTGTGGTACCACATGAGCAAACAAGTGGCTACTGTCTGCAGCATGAGCTCCAGTTTTTCTCTCTCCTCAACATTCTAGCTGCTGAGGCCTCGTCCCAAAGACTCCACCCAGCTCAGGTCTTCAGCCAACCCGATCAGGAACGGAGAACATCAACAATTCTGAGGAGTCTTGAGAAGGCTACATGAATAGCTAAGCAGCACCCAACTCCCAGAGGCCTCTCTGGCTCACAATCTCTCTATCCAGTTTGGCTTCATCCACATAGCTGGACTCCTCTCACCAGGTTCTCAAGCTCTTGATTTCTGTGCTGGACCTGAGCCCAGCTCTATCTGACAGACTCCTGACCTTTGACCCTTTCTTATCACTTCTCTCCAGGGACAATGTTCCACCCCCAGATTCTTGGTCCCTTCCTGGAACTCCTGCTGCCGGAGTGCTCACTGGGAATACTGCCACCGTTCTCCCTTAAGTGGTGAGCAGTGTTGATGTTACGCTGGCTGAGTGTACAGAAGTCATCCTGGTGGCTTAGATTTGGGAAGACAAACAAGACAGGACATCCAGTCAATAATTTTGAATTTTAGAGACCATTATGACTTCAAAAATACTCTTTGGGAGATTTTATAATGTTGGCAACCAAGTTAGAGACAATGAAAAACATAACAATAATATGTTACTGCCATCACTTTGTGCAAAATGTTGGATTTTTTTTCTCTTCCTGAGACAGTGTCTCTTGTAGCCCAGGCTGGCCTTGAACTCACTGTATATCTGAGGATGACCTTGAGTTTCCAAACCTCTTGCCTTTACCTCCCAGGTGATAAGATCTCAGGTATGCAACACAATACCTAATTCCTGCAGTGTTGGGGATCCAACCTGGGACATGAGAAAATTCAGATAAGTAAGCAGAGCTATCAGAGCGTACTGCCCGCCCCTGCCACAGCCAGGTTCCAGTGGCTATTAGGGTTGAGAGAGGACATGCCTAAGAAGCCCAGCTGTCCTGTCTCCAAGGATGGAAGCAGGGACCAGTTGTCCTAGAACACAGCTGTCTGTGAGCCATGTCTTCATGGCTCTTGATGGACACCTCTGACTGGAGCAGAATAGCTCCAGTCATAGTGAAACTAGATCGTGTCTCTTATTCATTAATTCAAAATGGATCAAAGACCTTTATGTAAGACCTGAAACTCTGAAACTACTAGAATAAAACACATGAAGATATATGCAAAGGCAAGGACTTCCTGAACAGGATTCACCAACACAGAAAATAATCTCCCCAAAACGGGAAAACTGGGGTTACACAAAATTAAGAAGTGTCTACACAGAAAAAAAAACCCTAAACAATCAGCTGTGTGAAGAGGGCAACCTACATGGTGAGGAAAGAAATATTTGCCAGCTACATCTCAGACAGAGGATTAACACCCATAATAAATAAAGAGCTTCAAATTTTAAGCAACAGAAAACCATCATACGATCCATTAACTGGCTAATGAACCAGACAGTTTTCAAAAGAAGAAATATGAATGACATAAATACTTGAAAGCCATTAGCCATCAGAGGAATACAAATTAAAACTGCTTTGAGATTCCATCTCTCCCCAATCAGAATGGCTCTCATGGAGAAATAACATGAAAAAAGGCAGGTAAGGGTGCAGGAAAGGAGAAAGCCTTGTTCTTTACTGGGAAGAATGTAAACTGGTGCAGTCATTATGGAAGTCAGTGTCAGAGTTCTAAAAAGCTAAAAATAGAATACTATATGCTCCAGCTATAGCTCTCCTGGGCATAGACCTGAAGGATTCTAGGTCAACATGCCACATGCTTACATATCCATGTTGAACTGTTCATACTAGCCAAGAAATCAAACGTGCCTAGACGTCCACCAACGAATGAGTGGGGAAAGAAAATGTAGTCTGTATACACAATGAAATTTTATACAGCCATAAAGAAAAATGAAATCGTGGCATTTGCAGGGGAAACAGAAATAACTAGACATCTATGCTAACAGAAATAAGCTGGACTGTAAAAGATAAATGCTGCGTGTTTTCTCTCATATATAGAACCCAAGTTTAAAATAATGTGTGTACACACATGTCTCTCTGAAGTATTTTGCTGCTGCCGATTTCATGCTGCCCCACGTTGGTATGCCACTTGTAGTAAAACATCTATGGGGTGGCTCACCAGGAACAACACAAGGGCATATTTATACGTGGAAGCCCTGCCAGACCTCAGCAGAGGGAACCACTGTCATGTCAAGTGCCATACTCAACAGTGGAACCCCGAGCATCTGAGCTCAGGTATTTTTATTGATTTAGAACTCCTCAGGTGCTCTACTGGTAGCACATACAGATCATGAGCAATCAAGGATCCCCCACAGAAAGCCAACACCTGCAGACAATACAAAATGCCAAGACCTAACCCCTCAGCCAACAGTTCACGAAACAGTATTTTAAACACACCTAAAAATAAACTTCTACAACATCTGCCCTCCCCTCTGTATGTGTGTGTGTGTGTGTGTGTATGTGCACGCGCGTGTGCGTGCGTGCATGCTCGCTTGTGTGAGCACCATGAAACTAAAAAGGGGCCATGAAAGAGGAGGAAGATTTGTAAAAGGAGGTGGAAACAGTGCTGGAATACATGTAGTAAGAAGATAGAAGTTAGGGACTAGCTGGGGGAAGAAAGGAAGTGATCTGGAAGTGGGAGGAGCATGGGGAGGGTATGGCAGAGAAGGAACAAAATACAATACACATATATATGAAGACGTCATGGTGAAACCCATTTGTGTATGCTAACCTAATTAATTTTTTTAAGAAAGGAAGAAAAGTTGGTCCTACTCAAGATGCTATCTAGAGTCAGGGCAGCTAACCTGGGTGGCAATGGGCAGCAGGGAGCGGCCATCTTCAGGACTGTCTTAGTTACTGTTCTTTTACTGTGAAGACCAAGGCGATTTATTTTTTTAAATGCATTTAACTTGGGACTTGCTTACAGTGTGAGAAGGTTGGTTCTCACTCATCATGGCAGGGAACATGGCAGCAGGCAGGCAGGCATGGTGAAGAAGCAGCAGCTGAGCACTCCTTATTTGCAAGTAACAGGCCAAGAGAGAGACACTGGGTCTGGTGTGGGCTTAAAACTCAAAGCCCACCCCCAGTGATACACCATCTCCAAAGAGAAGCCACACCTCTGGGTAAGCATTTAATAGGAGCCCATGGTGGCCATTCTCATTCGAAACACCACCGACTCCACGTGTCAGTGACTTTATTCATCCCTGTGTGTTGAAGGTTAATTCATCTGACCTTAAAGTTTCTTGGTGACTTTCCACTGATTTTTAATACTTTTAAATTTTTTTTAAATTTACTCTACAATACAATTGAGACCATTCGAGCCTGATCTTTCGCACGCTGCTCTGACCTACTAAAATCCATCCATGCTGCCTTTCAGTCTCTCCACAGGTGCTTGCATCTGCATCCATTTCCTATGCCTCCCCTATCTCTTCAACCTCTGCTCATCCTTCAGAGCTCATCGAGGGGATCCTTTCCTCGGGGAGCTCTCCCATAATGCCTCAGTCTGGAGCTAGGCTGTCCAGGGGAGCACCCATCAGTCACACAAAGCTACTGAGTGCTGGAAACATGGTGAATCTGAACCGAGAAGTTCTGAGAGCACAAAATGCAATTTAGGTTTTTGAAAGATTGATTAGGCTATAAGAGTATGAAATACATCACTGAAAATTTTAATACTGACTATGTGATAAAAAGATAATATTTTAGATATACTGAGTCAAATAAATTGCTCTTAATTTCACCTTTCTTTCTACTTTTCCTCAGGTTCCATCAGAAATTTAATTTTTTTAACTTTATGTGTTTGTATCTGTATCTATGTGTGATTATACACACATGCAAGTCAGTCCCTACAGAAGCCAAAAGAGGCAGAAAAAGTCCTGGAGCTGAAGTCACAGGTGGTTCTGAGCTGCCCAGGGTGGGTGCTGACCCATGAACTCTGGCCCTCTGCAAAACCAGCAAATGCTCTTAACCACTGCGCCATTTTTCCAGTGCCAGAATTTTTCAAATGATGCCTCTGGCTTGTATTCTTACAGTACACTTCTGTGGCATATGCTGGTCTAGAACAGGTCACCCTGGTACTCGCTTTAATGGAACTTTGAATTTTTTTATCCCCAGCCTTCATTACACTTTATAATTCAGCGTCCAAACTAAACATAGACTCCAGAGGACATGGGGCATGTTACTTTGCTTCCTTCTGCATCCTCTGCTGCTCACATAGCCCATGGCATACGATAGGAGCATAATAAATGCACTTAACATATGAAAAACTGTCTAACATGTGGCAGACATGTGAAAGAGTTACTGGACCAACTAAGTGAGGGATATATGCACAGAACCTAGCATAGTACTTGGCACATAGTAGGTACAAAGTAAAATGGTTTCTCCTCCTTCATTATCTCTGTAAATGTAAGGTAGTAGTAAGCTTTGGCAATGGCCATCTAAACAGAAGCATACTGCATTTGTTTAGCCATTAGCAGACTGTATCCTTGAAGTGTACCTTGCATGTAAATGCATGCATAAGCACAGATATACACACTAACCACACATGCCATTGAACTCTACAATCTGCTTTTGTAATACATGCAAGCCAGGAGCTGCGCTGAACTGAATGCATTTCCATAATATGGATCCAGCCCAGAGACATGTGATTTTCAAATACAAAAGCAACTGGATCAGATCACAAGTCACTGTCTCCATGAGTGGAACTGGGGACATAGGAACATTTGTTCCTAATTAACGACAACAAAATAATCTGTCTCATCTATTCTTACCAATAATCCAAACCCCAGTTCCTGAGGTGCTACTTGTCATGTTTCATTTGAGGATGGCGCCAATACATCTCCATGGTACCCAGGGCTCACTCCGGATCTCTGTGTTGCATACAAGATGGCAGCTCCCATCCATCACACATTAATGAGGCAGCAAGTCAAAGAACCAGCTGTTTAAAGACTTGGTATCACCCAGCACCTATCAAACCATGGGCCAGTGGAGCTAAAAGCCAGAGCATTTCCACCAGGAGCCGTGGCAGAGAGTCCGAATCTGGACCTGCCAGTCAACATCTCCTGACCAGACTTCTCCACTGGCCCTGGTTGCCGAATCTGGGGTCAGAAACCAGATGCAGTTCTGTCTCCTCCCTCTTTCCCTACTCCCAAAAACCAACTCAGAAGCCATGTTCTTCAGCTCTTGGAGCTAAGAAAGCCAAAGCCCTCACAAAGCCTCCGCTATTTGACAGACCTGCAGATGGTGTCAGTCTCCATCCACTCTTATGTGGTTAAAGTCTAAAGCTCGTGGAACTCAGTGCCCACAGGCCTTTCTGTTTCCTCCTTTCCCACCCATAAAAACACTTCCCTCATGAATATATATATATATACAACGTTAATGGTGGCTAACAGTATGTAACAATGCTAAGCAGTGTTTAATTCCTTCACCGGTATCTCAGGGAAAATTGGGTCACTCTAATGATAATTCAGAGGGTCTGAAATGCTATAAATGGCTATATGCTCAGGGATTTTTTTTGCTTCATGGGGCATACTCTATTCACTGCAACTGGTCAGTTCTGCTTCCATAGTGGGGAAACAGCCTTAGCTAATATGTAATGAGAAGTACGGCAGTTGTTAATAAAACTTTATTTACAAAACCAAGGGACCAATAAGATTTTGTCAACCAGATTTACCCCAAGAAGAATAAATGCAAATCAAATGGCAATTAGAACTTTAATTATTAAACAAGCAACCTTGGGTTGGGGTGGGTGGGGTTGGATGGGTGGGTGGAGTGGGGTGGCACAAGACAGAAGGGGTAGGAGACAATGGGGGTGGGGGGAGAGAGGGAGTGGGAACCAATAGAATAGACTAGAAGAGAATATTTGAAGTTTACCCCCATGGAGAAATAACCACTGTTTTATTAATATATTGTATAACAGATGAATTTATCCAAACATGCCATAACATATAGCTGTCCATCAAATATACACACATATATATATACACTATATGTGTGTGTACATATATATGTATGTGTGTATATGTATACACACATATATAATGTATATATGCATATACACTATATGTGTGTATACATATATATGTGTGTATATGTGTGTATATGTATATATATATACACATATGCATAGACATATATACATATATATATTTATATGTATATATCATCACAGATGGGGAGGAGTCTCCATGGCCACACCGCCAGCAGAAGAGCTATTGGTGGCTGATGGCTGCTGAGGAAAGAAAAATCAATTTCCTTTGTGGACATGGCCACTGGCAGGTCACCAGTGCTCCAATGGGTGGCCCCATATATGTACGAATTGAATATAATCAGCACTAATTGGTCAGGGGATCTTTAATAACAAATTAAAAGGGAACATGAGGTTAAGAGAGGGCGGGGAGCATTAGAGAGAGTTGGGGGTGATACTGGACAGACATGATCAAAATACATTGCATAAATGCATGAAACTTTCAAAAATAAGTAAAAACATTGTTTAAAATTAAAATAAATATATGGCTGTGTTTTAGATAGTGGCTATCAATGTACTCTTTCGTCTGAGTCAAAAGCAGAAAAGGTTGAGATATGCTAGTGCAGCAGAGGGGGGTCCTCAGACTGGGGTGTGGTCTAAAACTCCAT